>JAJLRJ010000012.1:4865724-4903224 GCA_024195265.1 Dendrophyllia cribrosa | reverse complement strand
TCCCAAGGAGTTTAGATTCAAGCTGCCCACTGCATGCAAGAAGAAAAGAAAACACAAACCAAATCTCTAAGCAATAACAAATTATTTACAACTCTGAGCACCTGCGGCTCTGTAGACTAGCCTCCTCTGCACGCAAGTCCTTCAATGCCACTAGCCATTCAATAGTTAGCCTTTTGTCAACACTACCTTCGCAACCATTTGGATAAACACGACTAGAAGGGAACTGGGGATGACCCGGGGGGGGAGTACTCCTTGGATTTTTTGGTGGGGGGTGTGCAGCCATTTTCCACACCCGTTTTCAGACCTGCCTTCTTAAGCGTGTACTCTATTTGCGAGCCCCTAAGCTTGCCCACAGAAAGTGGATATCATTTTATGATAAAAAATACCGAACATTGTTTCAGGCAAAATGTTCAGATTTTTAGTCTAATTTTGTCTCCATATTGTGTCGTTGTCGTGCTTTCTTCGAAAACCAGACCCAATTTCAGACCATAATTGTCAAAATCGATACCCGTTTTCAGACCACAACGGCTCAAAAACCATACCCTTTGGGACGGCACATACCTATATAGCTTATATAGGGGAGTAATTTAATTGTAATTTTATATCTTGTTTATATTAATGATAATGATAAAAATGATATAAAATGTTGTATAAGGCACGGCTCTTTAGAATACCACTACTTAGTGAAAGGATTGCGTGGATAAATTAAGTTTCTAACTATCTATCCACGTGTTCACCATAGGTCTACTTTGATTTTTATTTCAGTCACGCTTTAAGCTATCCTATTTTTCCCGCGTAGAAATATCAATTTACCGCTAAAACCCGGATTTCTTGTAGCAGTGATTTTGTAAGGGAAAACGAGCAATGTGGACCATTTAATATCGTTTTTTCAGGTTGTGTGGCAAGCTGGATGGGTCTTTAAACACACAAAATCCTCGCTTATATGCTGAAAAAACGCTAAAAAAACGATAACACAATGCGGCATATCCTGCATGCACAGTAAGTACAGTAAGAAATTAAACAGGTTGAAAACGATCTTTCATTTAAAAGGAACTGTAAGCTTAAGACATAGCTTCGCTATTTTAGAGGTTTAATCTTAACCTGATAAACATTTTTTTAACTGAAGTTTCACCAGAGCCTGAAAGAAAAATTCCTCGCCTGTTGCGTGACACCCGATGTTTTTCCAGACCGTTTGCATCAAAGACCATCAAACCTCTTCGTGCAAAACACTTTCAACTAAAACAGATCTTTTTCTTAATGAAAAGTCCTTTAGAAAAAGATATATTATTTTAGTTCTCAACTGAAAGAGTATTTTTGCGAAGACGATGCGAAAACTCCGCAAATATTCAAGCCGCGAATATTTTGCCGGCGGCGATCTTATCAAATTTGCATAATCGAACGGCGGTGTTCTCAGATTTCAATTTTTCGCTCGAAATATTTATAAACCTTATATTAAAGCAAGTTACATCATAACAACAAATTGTACCGCTCATGTTAAGTTTTGTTTCGCAAAACATTTAACTGCTTTCGTGGCTGTGATGTGTTTTTTTCCCTGTGATGATGCATATTCCGCGAAATTCGACGATGTGCAATTTTATGGTGTTCGAAGATTTCAACTTGTGGGCCGGCCGTGAATGAGTAAGTTTATCTGAAATTCGCTTGTAACTCACTTTTTCATAAAAATATATTTTTTTGTAAGTTGGAGTTTCATTCCGAAGTCCGGAAGTGCATTGAATGAATACGTTCCGCTAACTCGCCTTCGAATTGAAGAAAGCCCTTTCTTTTCAAGCGCCTTCAAATGTTTCCCATAGTTATTAATCGCAAGTGACGCACTTCACGATTAATAACTGCGAACTATCAGTCTTTACGATTTTAAAATAAGTACAAAGTGTTTCGATCGTGAATGAAAATGAATCAACTAAAAGGATTTGGTTATCATTAGATGCAATTTGAGTTTTAAACCAAAATATTCATTTCAAATTCATATCCCGTACAGGCGGATTTTCAGCCGATTTTCCTTTGGAGTTCCAAAATATTTTTTGACGCTGTAAGCATGTTGTTTAGTTTCTGTCACTTATTGTCAGTTTGTGAACGATTGTGGAGGACAAACCTTGTTATCAGCTCTCCACTGCTAAAGAATGAAAGCCTTTCCAATAAGTTAGACTTTTCAAAATCTTTTTTAAGTTAACACCGCTAACTTTGACTGCGAGCGAATCTTCCCACTGAAAGTATTTCGCCGTGTTGTTGATTTCACGATACGTTCAATTGAAAACAATTCTTGTCAAAAGCAATTTTCTACTTCTCCGGGTCAAATGAATTTTAGTTTCGGAAATCGATTAAGAGATCTCTCGCTTTGTTTTCTTCCAATAACAAGACTTAAATAGAGGTGTTTTAATTTTACATGTATAAATGCTTCACACGCTCGCGGTTCTATGTTTAATGGCGACGCTCGCGTTGTTCTACATCGAAAAGGAAGACTAGGAAAATATCGTTCGCGAACAAATTAAATCGAATAGAAGTCAAGCTCAATAGAAATTTTGACCCCTGAAGAATTCGGTTGTGGAATATTTACGGTATAACAAGCCCTGTGGAAAGTAGACTTTACGTTAGTTTTCGTTTTTGTAATGGCGGATGGTCAAGTTAAATTTGCTTTCGAGTTATCTTGTCCGTGGAAATGCGCAACTCACAATTAATAACTGTAAATGTCTGTCAGACACAATTAATATTCGCGCATTACAGGATTATTAACTGTAAACGTCTGCCAAACATAGTTATTAATCTGGAATTTTAAGATTATTAACTGTAACTGACATTGTTTCACGATTAAAACTACAAAGTATCACTCTTTACGGTTAATAAGGACAAAAGGCGCTGTTTAAGATTATTATGCTGGTAAATTCCACTGCAAAAAAATAAAAACACTGCAAAAATATGTGGACACCTGTTTTTAATAATTATCGTTTAAATTTTAAAGTAAAGGCTATCTTGGTTTCCGCTAAACTTTTACCAGCACCAAATAACAAGCTCTGGCTACATACTGTTTCTATCATAGTTCATGGAGGGTTTACGTCCTGGTCGGAATGGAGTTCTTGCTCCAGCTCATGCGGCAATGGAGGCAAAGTTCGTTACAGAAGGTGTTCTAACCCTGCACCGGCTAACGGTGGCCAAGACTGCATTGGAGATCTAATCCAGACAGAAAATTGCGTGGGAAAATTTTGTCCAGGTAAATATAACTACCAGACAACTCACAATTCCCTTCCAACCTTTCAAGTAACTTTTCGATAATTATATCATTTATTTTCCTTTTCTTTTTCTTCTAAAAAATTATACCCAACAGAATCGTAATGTTGTTTATCCAATTTTTTTTTTTTTTCCAATATGGCTTACTATTATATATTGCAAATTTGTTTGAGGTTGCATGATTCACGATAAATTACGTACAATAGTTTACAAATAAGGTTAGATAGCGCCGGAGCGTTAGTGGAGGCCCAATGATCCATTACAAACGAAGAGAACTGAAGAAGACACCAAATTAACAAAAACGGCCGTTCTTGTCACAATATTTTTTTTGCTTGCCAGCTAAAAGAAATACGTATATAAAGTTGCCCAGGGCAAATATATTAAGCGGCATTTTATGGTACGTTCAATTGTACAGAAGAGCCAATACATCAATCAATCAATCATTCAATCAATTTTATTTTACTAATAACAACAGATATATACATTTTTACAAGACCACACTAAACAAGAAAAATGACAGATAATAATACTTATAAATAAATTAACAATAATACACCAAATGTCCGCACATCCTTAACTGACATGCCAATGCACACTACGTGATATATGCTTCGCGTTGTTGTTTTACTTCCAGTTGATGGCGGTTTCTCAGATTGGTCAAACTGGACAGCATGCAGCGTCACGTGTGGGACTGGGTTCCAGTTACGCACGCGAACCTGTACCAGTCCCCTGCCAGAGCTTGGTGGAAGATTCTGCGAAGGAAAGCGCTTCTCCGAAGGTCGAATATGCACGTTGAGAGATTGTGAAGGTAAACTTACGGGGCTTATAAACTACTTTGTAGCTGTATAGCTGGGCCTGTCAAACAATGAATTACGGGAATTTGGAAACAGCAAAATAACTATAAATAATAGATGTGCCTTGTATACAGCTGATTGCATTGTTTTGATTGAAAATTCGGTTTTTTATTGACTCTATACGTTGCCGAGTTAGTTTGCCACTAGGTTATACTGCTTAAACTACCAAGGACATGTACACATCAGACTATTATTTTATGCAATATTTAGTTTATAATTACTATATTGTATCATAATTTTATTTTGACTTTATTTCTCGGAGTAAATATCCTTATTTAGTGCCTCCGAATTAATTAGCAGCATCTATCATATTTTAATCTATCCATCCATCAATGTAAAATTCACGAGCCAGAGGCAAATCTAAAGAAAATTCCAAACCGCATATGTTCAATGAATTATTGTGTGCACTGCTTCTTTCAATTTATAATAAAATAGTTTATAAATCATGTTCTTACTTTGGTATCTACATCATTTATGATAATTTTACAGGAGGAAACGTCAACTCAAGGACGGGTGAGGACGATAAGAACGACGATAAATACTGTAAGAAAAGTTTTGTACGGGGATGCTCCGCCGCGAGGTCCAAACCCTTACCCTTTCATATATCGTTTTTGACAGAAAAGGTGCCCCTTTCATATACCTTTCATTGAAAATGGTACCCCTTTCATATACCTTTCGTTGAAAATGGTACCCCCTTCATGTAGCCTTTGCGTGCGTCTGTTTGATATATTTTGAAAGGCCCTTTTTCTGAATACATAAATTGCAGTTTTCCCTACCTTTTTTATGCTTCAACTCGTGTTTTCGCTACCATTTCCTATTCTTCGTGAAATATCTACCCTTTCACATACTTCAACTCGTGAAATCCCGACCCTTTCATATACCTCCATCCTCAAAAAGGTAACCCTTTCGGGCGGAGCATCCCCGTATAGCCTATTATAGGGAGTACCCCCTCCCCCCCTCCACCCCCCCGAGGAATTTGCTGGCTGCTTTCACGTTTTTGAAAATCCTAGCTGACCTGCCAGTATTTCGTGCCCACACTAACCCGAACATTCTTCGTCGTATACACTTACCCTTATTTCACTGATTTTCTTCCAGTTATCCCGATGCTGGTCTTAGCTGTCCTTTTCGTATCATTTATCGTCATTGTTGCAGCTGCTTGTTGTGTGTTGCAATGCAAGTAAGGGGAACACAAGGGGTACATGGAATGCCAGTTTAATGGTAAAGGTTAGCTATAAGATATGTCGCTTTCATTTCTTTGGCCACTACACACTTCTCCTTTGTTAAATGTCGTTACATATTTGTTATGTAATTCTTTCTCTTTCATTTTCCTCGTATATTCTTGAATATTTTTCTATAACTTAATTAGTGTGAATAAAATGAACTTGAACTTGAATCAGCCTATCTGCCTAAACGTCCTTAAAGATAGAGTCGAGCCTACAGTGGTGGTGACGTCTTGAGGTATCTCTATAACATATATAGATAGGCTGAGCCTAACAGCGTCGCTCTGTGAACAAGCTTAACTAAGGTGAAACTTGACTAAGGTGAAAGGTCGGAAGCACAAGAATTACGGATTGACGAAGGCGGCCTTGTAACCGCGCGAAAAACAAAGTCTCGCTTTGGTTTCAACATGACGTCGTCCGCGCATGTTTTGCGACGTCATACGCGCCGGCGAGCTATTGTAGTCCTGCGCGACGGCGGCGGAGGGCGGGCACACGCGCGCCCGCGAAACATTCCGCTAGCCATGACCATGAAAAATGACGGGCATAGGTTCTGAGTATGGGGCTACGCAGCCGGGCCTTCGGCCCGGCGAGTGCTCCGCTACGCTACAAACTCACTTGGATCCCTACCAGACACCCTCCATATTCGTTTATTAGTCATAGATATTGCATTTTATATTTCAAATCGGTATTGTGTGTTATAAAATAATAACGTGTTGATATATTAAAAAAAAAATGGGATTTTCGATGACTGATAATCATACCATTTGAAAGTTATTTATTAAATAATGAAAAAGTAGTCAATTTAATGATAACTATTGTTTTGCAAACTGACTCATAACTGGCCGGCAGGTATTTGCGGAGGTTCGGTGGTGTTGTGGTTAGCCAGATACTGAGCGTGTTGGTTCGAGGCGTGGTCCCGGCCATCGTGTTGTTTCCTTATATTAGACAAGAAGCTTTACTCCACATTGTCTCTCTCTACTCATGAGTACAAATGGGCACCAGTGACAAAATGTTGGGGGCAACCCTGCGACGGACTTGCCTCCCTCCCAGGGAGGCAACGACTGTTTGTGAGCTAAAAGAAGCCGTCTGTGGAACGTGAAGATCGTTCGTTTCTGTATTATGCTTCAAGGAACTAAAACTTTTACATGTATAAAGTAACAACAACCCGGCTAACCAATAGGAGGCCCATCTGTCCTGTTTACCGATATATTTTGATAATTTCATATATTATGTCTACAAATTAAAATGCAGTATTATGTTAGACTTCGTGAAGATGATACATACTGTTGAGCTCTTGGTATAAATTAAGTACGCGTGTCTTTTTTTTCAGGTCCAATCCAATGCCAAACAAAAAGGAATACACGAGTTGTAAATATAGTAAATAGACTATCATTGTTAGAATTCATTTTAGTAATCTGCAAGCGGGCTATGGAAACCGAAAAGGCTTATCACAGAACATTACGAGAATAACTACTTGTGTATCGACCAGTACGTTTTCATACAGTTATGTTAATAGAATAAAGTTAACGTCCAAGTAAATGTTGACTTTCATGTTGTACCACTGGCATGAGATCCTGATGAAACGGAGCTGTAGGTTATCGCAAGTTTCCACTAATGCGTTAACACGAAAGCCCTGGTCAAAAATAGTCGCAAGTTGCGATAGCCTTTCGTGTATTTGTAGTTGCGATGGCTTGCGATAACTTGCGTTCACTTTTGATCGAGCGCATATTTGTCCGCAAGTAGCCGGCGCAAGTTTGTTACCGTTTCTTCACTTGCCAACACCCGGTCCTGGGAGGACCAGGGGAAGGGATGGGCAGGGGGTTTGGGGTGTACCAGACTCCCGTCAATTTTGCATAGGTGTGTGCCGCGAAGGTGCCCTTAAGGGTAGAATATCGCAAATTGACACTCTATTCAAGAGAAAAACGATATCTCAGAATTGCGTGAACAGGTCGTTTTTATTTATTTATTTCACCTACATGGAAAGTTTATCATCAGACATTGAATACTGTACTAGACAGATCCTAGTTTCATTATCAATGGTAACAGACCATGCATGTAGCGTAGCAGCGCTAGCTGCCTTTTTGTAAAGCCGTAATTAAATTAATTTAGTATTGCCATTGAGCTATTCTTTGAGTCGGGCTAAATTTAGTCCTTTCTTATTTTTAAAATAATGTAGGAAATCTTAGCTGCTTGATTATCAGTTTATTTGGAAATTTTGTTGAGAACTGTAAAAATGTTTATTTACCCCCGAGGGCATATATTGAAAAACAAAAATTGAAAAAAGCAAGTGACACACTCGAACACCTTCCCCACGGCCTGGCCAGTACCTTACGCATGCACACAGACATATCACCCGGGCAGTGGCAGAAACGATCGGCAAACATGCTGATCCAGCTCCCCATACGCATGCCGTGGGAGGACGGCTGTGGGAGGCTATGATGCTTTAATTTTTAACATGGACTATTTTACTCCTTTAAAAGCTAATCAGACTTTTAATTAAAGTTAAAATAAAAAAAAAAATCGGAGTCAGATGTGACACAATAGACGTTTTGACGGGTCAGGCAGTGGTGAAATCAACTTGCTTTGTGTTCTTCTCGAGGAGCAAACTTGGACACAAAACCACGTTTTTAAAAATAATAACTTTAGTGGCTTATAGCATTGCCGCAAAGCGCGATCCCTTCAATAAAAAACAATCCTTATGCACTTCCATTATTTGCCAATATCTCTGTTAAATTTTAGTGAAATCGGCCTTCAAACGTTCACGATATAAAACGTTTTACAAAGTGACACCTCTGCCAAAATTTTGCCTTATGAATTTATTCATGGCCAGGTATCCCCCGCGACCTTCCTAAGTGTGTCACTTGCTTTTTTCGTGAATATATTCAAGTATTCTCGCCGAGCTGTCTACAAGCTTTACAAGCTCCTTCACTTTTAGAGTCTGACCTTGGTCCAAATTGATTAATATCAAAATAAACGTACATTATGGAAGGTTTTTAGGACATTACTGTCGCCTACAGCTATACAAGAAGTACCCAGACAATAGCTTCCTTTGACAAAAAGGGAATGATATACACTGCACTAATTCGAGCTTCGTAAATATTGAAACAGAAGGGACGTTTTGTTCAATAGCTAGCAGAATTCCGAAGCAGACTTTATTTACATTGAAAACATTGTTTTGATAACCCTTGTTGTGCGGCCAACTTCCAAGCCCATACTAGGAAAGTAAATGTAAATATCGAAGACTCGAGCAACACAGAAAATAATTTCAGTCACAGACAACCGCAGTTTATGATTTGTTGTTGGTTCTGAACCTTTATAGCCTGTAAGCTGGCTCCCTTTTTGGGGTTATAGGCTTTAACCACGCCCCACCATTTTGTATAAAAACAAACGATTTACGCCGCTATAAGCTTAGCCTTGCAGTGAAAAAGTTGAAAACGAGGTTAGCCGGGCAAAAACAAAGCATTTTATTATCCGGGAAGTCAAGGTGGCCGCAGCGTGATAAAGGCCTATTGGGTTATTAAAAGTAAACTTTAAAATAGAGCCGAACGCGGGCGCCTCCCTCCCCATTCCGTCCTTTGTTGACCCAATTCCCCCAAAGAGGAGCGTTAGCAAGTCAAAATACTATCTGGCGGGGGGGGGGGGGGGGGGGGGGGGGGAGGGGCGGACGGTACAAGAAAACACACGAATATACAGTGACTGAATGAATGAATGAATGAATGAATGAATAACAAATAATAAAAAAATGAATGGATAATTCTAAAGCGCACATTGATTTGTGAATGGACAAGAAAACACGAAAATATCCCTGCAGAGTGTAGCCTGCGGATACAGCCGCCTGTCATCGCGCGAACGCCCCTAGCGGCCGGGAGCGATGAGAGGCGGCTGTATTCGCAGGCTATGCAGAGTGACGTTTAACAAATTTTAGACCGAACATGAATGAAGAAATATAAGGTGCCAATGAGCTGTGAATGAAATTTAAGCCACCTGCCTAAATAAACAGCCTGTCCCTCTGAGGGGGTAGCATTTTTCTTAGCCAGAAAGGAGGAGGAAGGTGACAACAGAGCATTGAATTTGAATCGATTCGCTCCGACGAAGGGCGAGCGCTCGAAACGTCAGCAATTTGAATCTTTTTACGGTGGTCAATTTACCTTATCGACTCAGTCGATAAAACTCAATTCTCGTATCGAATTTGAAGGTCCGCCTATTAAAAAGTGCAATAAAATAATTTGTTCTAACAACAAATTTGAAGGTAAGAAGCGTAAATTATTTCTAACGATTAAATAAAGCTTATAAACGCTAGTGTCCTGTGGCTTTCAATAATAAACTGACGGTCTACTACCGATCTACCTTCAAGCATTCATGCCGATTGGATTACCACTCCATATATATAAGCGCCACACGCCATTAAATCATGCGTAAATCAGCGTTGACATATGTGGACCAGAAGCATGCTTTATTACCCCCCCCCCCCCCCCCCCCCCCACCCCCCCTCTTCAGTCAATTCCGGTGGCGCCTATATTCGCAGGTAAAAAACTATGCCGCCCGCTATGCCGTTTTGTGTAAACATTTCAAGTAAGGTATAAAAGCTCTCTATATAGCATATTATGTGAAATGGTTCAACGGGGAGGAATAGGCCGATGTTATCATTAGTACACCAAGTATGTTTTCAAGAGCAAACTATCGTAAACATAACCTGAGATAATGTTTTAGATGTGACAGAATATCCTGAATTTCGCCGTCAGTATTGTCATCTGTGTGTGAAACATATATATTTCATTGCAAACCACTTGCTCACGATTACGCACTGCAGGGCAAAATAAAACCATTTAAGAGAAGCTATTGTTTGATCAGCTCTTGAAAGGCAGGAAGAAGAAGCGGGAAATCCGAACATGCAAGTCTTATTTAAACTTTAAACTGTGTTTCGTTTAAAAAAACATTTATAACAGAAGGTATTTCGCTGCTGTTGACAGCATTGGAGCAGCACTGCGTTTTTTGTACTAAAAATATGACCTAGAGTTGGCATTTGATCGAGATCAATTTTCTTATACCTCAGCGCTCAACAAAGCAGTTGACAGACATAACTTGATCTGCATGCCCAAACATAGACAGATCTCATCTAACACCAAGAGATTCAACACAGGCTTGGTCAAGCTACGTTACGGAAGTTCCGAGGAAGGCAAAGTAGGCTGTTCTGTGATTGATGCCCGAGCTTCAACAAAGGCAAAGGTAAGAGTCAATTTTGTGTTTCAAAAGTATAAATTCTAACACACGACACTTTCCCAGGTACTCAGTTCACTGGCGACTGAAAACAAAGCAAACATTACTGCTGCTCAGCTTTGCTCAGCTCTGCGGCTGTAGCAACGAGCGATGCGGAAATAACTTCATCATTTCGTGATTTGCTGGGGCACCTACACTGCGAAGCTATCTTCCCTAATGATTCACGTTCGGCTAAATGTTTCACCAACGCCTTGGAAGACCTTAGCAATTTTTTTTAGTTGTTTGAAGCAAAAATAATGTAGTGGAATGCATTCAAGAATGCAAAGTACTTGTTCCGCAATGGAGCAATTACAACCCTTTTGTGGATATGACGCAAAACCAAAGAGTTTAATTAACTGTATGAAAATACTTAACCGGCTACGTAGTTGGTTATACAGAGATAAACAGAAAGATCCGCGCAGTACGGGGGTTTCATTTCTGTTCAAACCGGCCGAAGCAGTGGCTGATAGTATTTTCTCGGACGCCCGGTTGGCTTCAAAGATTCCTCCCCTATTGAATACAATGAAGCGCTTTTAATTGTTGTGCTCCATGCACAGCCACACACACTTCATGACAAAGCGAACTTACGTTCGTCCACATCTTGAGAGGTAAACGTGCTAGATTTATTGGCGAAATATCAGATATCGACTCGTCTGTGATAATGTTGTTGATGTTGGAATACGACAGTCTGTCGTTTTATTATCTCTTACCGAAAATAATGAAACTGTTACTCTTAAGTCAGCGAATGCAACGTTCTTTAGCCAATTAAGCTACAGATAGTGCAAAATGGTGTTTTTATGTTACAGTTATTAGCTATAAATTAGCTCCACAAGGCTGTGTTTGCCACGTTGAGCTGTTGTTGTCGTGACGTTGAAATATCTTCTATCATCTGTTCGCTGGTTAATCATTTATAGTAATTGACGTTTCGGAAAATTGCCCGATTTTATACAACTTCTCTATCATGGTTTCAACTAACTTTCATTTAGAAAGAATCATAGCTGAGGTTGTCGTGTTTCGCCTGAACGGTATGCGACTTGTCACCTTATAGCCGATTTCACCGCAATGTGCAGACACTGGTTTTTCAAACGTTATTCGTCAGCTATGATTCGCCCGTCATGTTTGCCCATGATCAGACAATTGTGAAGGAAATTCACACTTAAACACTGAAATCACGGAGTAAACACTGACTTCATAAAATGTAAAAAAAAATGAACATTTTAAAGATCTAAGTGCAGTGTGCAGCGCCGTTTTCAAACACGATTCGCCGGTTTTGATTCGCCCCTTTGCTGGTCCTGATTCACCGTCATGATTTTCCCATTTTGGTAAAGGGTATTCATTGATCTTGTTATTTGCGGATGCTTATTTTTCAAAACAGGGTTGAATCATGGCCAGTGAGCCATATTTGAAAAACCCGGTGCGGCACTTTAAATGCATTAGACTGCCTTCCAGACGTTACTGTCAAAAGGCAAATTGACGCGTCGTCAAGTGTTCTTCTCAAGAAAAAATGTGTCACACTAAAGCTTTTAGGTTGGTTCGATCTGTCGCATTTTCGCATGACAGGACGATTCTCTGAGTTATGAATATTAATTACCAGTCTATAAATAAGTCGTTTCAGCGCTAACTCAGTGGCGTGTGATTAGCCTTTAACCTCTTATGCAAAGCGTGCGCTACGACTAGTAATTAAGGCTATTATTTGTGAAGCGTGACCAATTTAATGGAATTGCTATGCTATCATTGTTTCGAACATTGTGCTAAGAAAAAAGCATTACGAATAATGCTAAGCATTATCCTAACATTTTTGCCTGATACTCGAACCGCTTTAGAGAAATAATTAAGAAACAAAAATCGATCTGTTTTTAGCGAAAAAGGAACATTTGTGCTTTGTTTTCCTCAGATGCGCTTCACTGCTCAGATTTTTCCAATAAAAGCTTGAAAGAAACACCAGTAAATGATTTTAATTAAGTGAATGAAAAATGTTCCTTGTAAACTTGTTATACGTTGGTGTTGCAGTGGTTGCACTACCCTGGGTACCAGAGGTTTCTCGCGGCGAGCTTCGTCACAGACTTGCCGGCCGATATGATTGCACCCTTTTAGAAGCAAATAAACAAACGTTATGTTGAAAATATAATAAAAAAGGAAAAACGAGCATTATACCGAATGTTTTATTGACCATTTTTGGGTCACGACGAGCATCTCACTGGAAAAATTGGAGCACAAAGGAAACGCATTATGCTAAGGCAAAACTAAAGGGCATATTGTGCAAAAGCCTACATGTAAGTAATTATTCTGCCCCTGGAACGCATTTAATCCGTTTCTTTCTTAGTCTGCTTAGTGCTGGAGGACAAATTTGTATTCTCCCTAAAAGAAAAAAATGTACATTAGATAGTGGCAACGGAATAAACATCATTTTCACTGAGAAAATATTGCTCAATAGCCTTTGTTTGAATGGAAACCAGAATGAATTCGTTGGAACAACATTTCTTATCAGAAATGTTATTCCAACGTTTGCAGATTTCCCCTGACAAGCAAATATATTTCCGGACAAATGTGGCGCCTAAAGTTAATAACGCTGTAAATTTTTGCAAATGTCTGTATGTTGTCATGCTTATAGTTAACGGGTCTAAAATTTGTACCGAACAACATTTATCCCGTATCAGTCCATTCCAGTTTAACGTCATGTCATAGATAAAACTCTTACTAGTTTCCAGACTCTGGAAATAAATTGTTGGATGTGCTATTAATATATAGCTACGATCTGGATTTTCTTGGAATGATGCGTTACCACTCCTTACAAGTTGCCAATGTGATTCAGCCTGGTTAGAGTGTATTATAGAATTAGTAAGTTAGAGTGCATTAGTTACCATAATATATCAAAGTAATCAGATGTATGGGCAATCGTAACAGGCGTCAAAAAAGTAGCGATCACTGCACAACACCAAGTAAATAAATATATCGGCGCCAAGAGTTGGAAAACTCCTAGCTGCGAGAAGTCAAAATCGATTTTCATCTAGCTTACTTAGTGAAGTAAATTAATCATTTCAATGGCTATAGCGGACCCACTAAAAATCATTTTCTTATATATCATAAAACATATTAAAATCGTCACTGCATGGAAAGTGTAGCTGAACGAAGCTTTCGTCTCAATGCACTGGATCGTTAAAAAATATGGCTCAATGTTTTGATTGTGACAGGAATTCATTTAGGTTTAATCGCCACACAGGCATTTATTGACTGTTGTAGTTTTCTTTTTCTTAGATTTTTATTGTATTTGTTGTTATTTTTATGTTTACCATTAGAAACCGTCAATAATTGGAATGAACAGGGACAGATCTTTTCGAGATAACTGTCGTCTTCCTGTTGTTTCCGCGTGATATTGTATGCGGCTTTGATGTGCAAAAACACTTGATCGTACACTTTCAAAGCCTGGGAATCAACCAACATCACATGTAAGATGTTGGTACGAATGTGGTGAATTTGGTTACCCTGTAAACTGACTAGATTTCCTGCTACTCGTTGGAGAACGTTTATTTTGCTCCTCGTGTTTTTTTTTTTATCCATTGGCTAGATCTAAATCATAAGTTTTAATAGCCAATTATAGATGAATTCATAAATACTTTTTTTGAGAGTTGAATTGTGTGCTACATTGAGGTCCTCTTTAACCCTTTTAAAAGCCAAAACCCGGCAATAATGGTTCAATTTTGTTTAATATTAATCTACCTTTGCTCCACAAGTAAAAATAAATGCCTTGAGCTGCACATTGTCAGGCTGGAAATGGATTGCTACTTCAACAAATTGGGCGAATTTTTTTAAAGTTTTCACTAATGTGTCTTGCAAAACTTTCTAAACCTCTGAGTATAGTTTATTGTTCCTTCGAAAATTCACTTCAGTGATATCTCCTTCTAAGTGTTCTATAAGCATTTCGTATATGACAAAGGTACTGGTTTCGATTTGGTCAGTTTTGACCTCAAAACTTCAAAGTCCTCACGACATACCTATTTTAAGTTGTAAGTGACATTTATATGAATTGCCTAAAATATATATATTTTTCTTCTTCTATATTTTCTAGAAACTCAAGAATTGAAAGTTATGAAAATGATGCATACATTAACCAGATAAGTACATGTATCTTGTATATTTCTTATTTCTTCTCCAGTTTTTTTTTTTTTTTGTGTGTGTGTGTGTGTTTGTTATAACACTTGCTCATATAGACTTTCTGAAAGACGGGAAATAATCAAGCAGCTGAGGTAAGAGTGTATATATTCGTTACATCTATAAACTTAAAATTAGTTTTATTGTCATGCATCAACCTGCTCTTGAAAGAGTCCAGCGCTTTCAAGAATGCCCTCGTCGTAACGTCGGGCCTCAAGCTCTTGAAAGATTCGCTTTCAAGACATTCGTTTTCATTTTAATGCCATGCCGGTGAATGCAGTATATCGAGTTTAACATGATAGAAAAACTCTTGAAAGATCACGCACTTTCAAGTCATCTGTGGCTAACATTACAAGTTAACCGCTTTTAAGATACCAATAGATGCACGTTTGTAGCAATGTCGCGCATATTAACATACATGTATTTTAACAGTAGTGAGCAAATATTAGCTATTAAACAATGCCTTCCGCATAATCCCTACGTTTTGTTCTATTTGTTCTTGTTTTTTTTTTGTTGGTAGTTTTTCCACTTAATCTCTGGATGAAACCAGGACCTCCTACGTAGACATTATTTTGCCTTCTCACCCGCTTATAAATAAATAGAAAAGCGATTTTCATTCACTGATATAGTATTCTTGTTACTGTCCTGTTAGATATCGACAAAGAAACTGAAATAACGATAACTGAGGAAGATAATGTCATTCTCAACTGCACCATGGACTACTTTGATGGCGAACATGTGTGGACCCGCGAAGACGGAACAGCTGTGGAAACCACAACAAGGGAACTGACAAAGGATACTCAACTTGAGATAAAACACGCCTCTATACCAGATGCTGGGGTTTATATATGTAAGAATGGGCAACGGACCGGCCAGTACACTGCAACTCACAGATTCATTGTTTTTGTTGAAGGTAGGTCGATCAATGAGCTGGGTGGTTTGTTTGTTTGTTCGCTTGTTTTTTGGTTTGTTAATTTATTTTTTGGAGGGGGAGGGGGAGGAAACTTGGTGTTCTAAAACAATTTTTGTCTACAATTGTTCATTTGTGCGTCTTATTTATTTATTCAGTAAATATCAGGGTTCGACATACCCACCTCCACTCTCTATATCCCCCCTTCCCTCCGCACAAGACAAAATGACCTCTGACTATTATCTGTGTTTTCTCATTGTATCAGTTCTTATAAAGGTGCAAATGATTGCAACATATCTGACTATTTACTGTGTTTTTAACAAAACGTTCCTTCCTTGTATCAGTTCTGGTAAAGGTGCAAATGATTGTGAAGGTCTTGAACTACAAGTACACACCAGAACTAAATAACAAATCATCGGAAATTTTCAAGGCTACGGAACAGAATTTTACTGCTGAGGTAAAGGAAATGAATTTATTTTATTCAATCTTTCTTGGTTTTATTTTTCCTTTTATAACTAACATCTGGCAAGCTTAATTCAGTTTAGTGCCATTTTATTTATTTATCTATTTTATTTATTTCTGTCATTCAATAATTATTTAGCTACTTCTTCATTCTTTCATTATTTTCACTATTGCATTTCTGAATTCCTGTATTCTTGTATCTTTGCATTCTTGCATTTTCGCATTCTTTCATTCTTTCCATAGAATGATTGCATCCTTGCATTCTTGTATTCTGCATCCTTCTCTGATCACCTTTTGGCCTTCTTGCATCCTGAATGACCGTTCAAAGGAGACCATTCTACTCAAGCTGTGTAAAATGTTTGGTTTAATGCTTTATTAATTTATACAACATTTTATTTATACAGATGGACAAAGTATACAACAAGACTCCGGGATATGTCAGAACAGAGGTCTTAAACTTTACGTAAGTCATTTTCTCTTAGCATAATATTGCCAACACCTATTTTACCGTCGATTTAACAAATAGAATCCATTCCGCCGTGCATCTGTTCATGAAGTCAACGAGCCAACGAGCCAACGAGCCGCAAGCACGTTCATCACTCAGTGTATCACTGATGTTCTTACCACATTTTGACGTCTTCTGTGATCTATATAACTGAAAAAACGCACGGCAAAATGGAATGTATTTGTTTTATACAATAGTAGCCCTCGACTGCGATTATGACTGTTCGATGATTTTTATTTTCGGATTTCGGCATCTTTCACATAGACAAAACTATATTTTTCGCTTCGGTTTCATCATTTTCTTAATTGTCAATAGCCTCTGCTAAACATTTTTTCGATGTCTCCACTTGCCCTTTCCGGAATAATCTGGTCCACATTTCCAAAACTGTTGCCATGTTGGACGAAACAGAGAACACAAATTCTCTATAACGTCATTTGTGTGTCTGTTTTCTAATAGATCATTTATTTACCGCATAGGTCTGTCGCTCAATGTTGAGCATTTAGACCGCTCTAAAAGAAAAATAATATTAATATAATGGTAGCCAAGTGAAAAATACAAGCTAGAAATGGCGCTTATAAGCGAAAGGAATAAATGTTAATAAATCTTTGAAACTGGTAACGACCAATCAAAAATCACGTATAATTCAGTATATTGTATAAACTTTCATGGCAATAAAAGCGCACTACTCACACTACTTAAGCTTTTAACAAGTACGTATAACAAGCACTCAAGAGCAGTCAACTACCACTATAACAGACACATCCGGGACCGGAATGAAATGTCTGTAATAACGGACGCAAGGCGGAAGGGTCATGGATTGTATGACGATTTTCTCTTTATGTTTTTTTCGCTAATAATGCATTTATCAATCTATTGTTATGTTATGTTTGTATTCTAGGAAAGGAAGTGTAAATGTGGATTTCCGTGTTATTATTGTTATTGTTGCTTCCGATCCAAAAAACGCCTCAACAATACCCGATGCCAAAGCCAAGACTGCTCACAGAGTTGTACTTGAGGCTAAGGATGGATTTGTAAAGCAGCTTCAGGTCGACCCAAACGTCGAAGTGTTTAGTAAGTTGCCAATTTTTATACTCGAATAAACTTAGCAATATATCAAACACGAGGAAGAGTTTTCCATCAGGGTTTTTAAAACACCGAGAAGTAGGTTGAACAAACGAGGCGCAGCTGAGGTTTTTGACCGACTTCGAGGTGTTTCGAGACCTGCTGAAACACTTTTTCGACTGTTCTATGTAGCTTTACAAACTTTTTATTAAATACAGGGAAAACGATGGAATAAAGTCGCTATGATCTATGCTAATTAAAATCGGGTCTCTAGACCACAGTAGCGCCTATGATGTTTTTTTTTTTTTTTCAAACTTGATGATTTATTAATGAGTTTGAGAACCCTGATTCAAACTCCGTCTGGAATTAACCCTTCCGTGGATAAACTAGCTAAAAAGAACAAACAAACAAAAACGCCGTGGACGTTAAATAGAGGAGGGGCTTTTGATTGGAATGTTCTGATACAATGTTAAGTGATGGTCCTAGTAAGAACTAGGCATCCTAACGGCAAGGAATGCAGGAAGGTGTTAATAGGCGATTTGCACGATGACGTCATATGACTACAACCACCAGAATCCTTCAGTTTTTGTTTTGTAGTGCAAATTGGGGCTATTGTTATTTAAACCGCACTGGGATTACAAACTTAAATAAGAAAGGAAAAACGAAATGAATTCTGGTAGTTGTAGTCAAATGACGCCATCGTGCAAATGACCTATTGTGATATTGTTGAAACCGTTCACCTCATTGGCTAAAATGTGAAAATCTACCATCACTTAGCCAGGTAGTGCATTTATTTCTGTGTAGTTTACTAATTGGTTTCTTTTTATTGAAAACTATTCTGAGTTTTAATGCAACCAAAATTCTATGTGGGAAACATGTAAAATTAGAAGCCTTTCTTGGCCATTGTTTTGGAGTTTCACGATTGGATGAAATCTTGTAGCACAAAAGGAACATCCCTTTAAAATAAAGTTCCAGTAAATTGTATTTAAAAAACATGTTGTCCATAGGTTGATGTATTCTCAGTAAGAAAAATCTAAACAATCTTATGAGGGGAAAGCGAAATGCCGTGGAACAATAGAGCATTGCCTTGTTCTTACACACATTGTTTAATACTTAAATGTGGTCCAATGTGATATAAAATTGCTCTACTGTCAACCATTGTTCAAAGTACTACTAACAGTGACTACATAGTAAACACATAATTTTCACTTCAATTTTTAGTATTCTCGTTATGTCGCCAATTTATTTTCGAAATTTTGCCATGTGTTTACATTCTAGCAATTGGCAAGTTTATTTTGCTTTAGAGCGATTTTCGCAATTGCTTTGGTTTTTCACCGCTACGCTTTGTGATTGTCTACAGATCTCGCGCCACTTTCTCAATCAACAAGAAGTAAAACCAAAACCAATCGTGACTTGCTCGCACACGTTTTACTGCGCCTGGCGCCGGCTACTTTGCTTCGACTTCTGTTTGGTTTATCAAATTGTATGCGTCTTCTGTGATTGGTCAGAGCAATTACTCTGGTTTGGTTTTGCCACACTTAGTGAAAACCGGTCTATATCACATGTATATTGACTGTTAAAATGTAAGTCGATGGTTTATTGGTCGATAATTGACCCAGTGAGGAGATCTATCACTTATGTAGCCGCCAAAATCCTTAACGTGTTTTAACCAGTGTTTATTTGTTTGACCACAGGGTAAACCTCCTTTTACAACCAAAACAATTCGCGTGTCAAAGTCACGCGTTTCACAAATAACCAAGACAAGCACGATAAATACGGCTTCTAAATGAAAATCAAATGCAAAAAGGCAAACTTAGGTCCTGAAAAAAGATAAATACAGAAAAGCCGAGAACGAGATACTTACAGACATGTTTGCTTATGTTGACTAAGTCCGATGAGTATAGATAAACGAAGATACATAAACTACAGAAAAAAAAACATCTCCAAAACATGGAGGTCTTCTTCCCACATGTTCATGTTTGCGTGAACCTCATGGGGTTAAGTTAAAGTGTGCAACCGCTGAAAACATAAACAAAACATTTGAACAGAAACACCAAGGAGAAACTGGAACCTGCAACTTATAAACACAAGAAGGATTACAAGCAACGATAAATAGATGTAAAGGCTTGGAAAACAGTATTATAATTAGTAAAATGTCTGAGCATTGACTAACGTTACCCCTTTTTTTTTAGGTCCCCCTCTAGAACCGAGAGGTGTAGAGATATTTGGAATAAAGTCAGATGAACTAAGTGTTCGATGGAAACCTCCTGAAGATTCAGACACCTTCAAAGTCTTGAAATATTTTGTGCAATACAAACAATTCAATACACGCTTGTATTTAAATGTATCTTTTCCAGCTACGAAGGGGAAAAATACTTACAGTTACAGAATTCAAAACTTAGAGGCTGAAACAACTTACCTGTTAAGAGTTGGTGCTTTGAATAAACATGGCGATAACGTTAACGAAGCACAGGCTCATGAAACAGATCCTGCACGTAAGTTCTTCCTTTTGTTGTTTATTTTGTTAGGGTTTGTTTATTGTCAAGAGAAGCCGCGCTCATAACTGAGAAGTAGCATTGTTTTAATTACTACTTTAAACAAGCAGGACCTTAACCCTTGGACGGACAAGGAGGGCGAAGAGAAAGTTTAAAATGGTTTCAGTTCAATGCGCTATCTACGCAACATCATCATTCGCAAACTTTAAAAGCATAGCAACCAGGCAGATTGACAAAAATAGACACACACAACTAAGCATGTGGTCCCAAAAAGTTGCGAGTTACATATTCCATACCGTACTTTTTTGTAAAATGAATGGAAATAACTTCAAGCCAGTCTCATAATTTTTGAAGACATATTTTAAGTATTGATCAAGCCGATTACACCACTTCAACTATTTTTTTGAAAGGCACGGCGTATTTTGTATTTTCTTTATGTTTGCTCTTTTTGTTTTATTATTTTATCAAATGAAGATGAAACGTTATCCCTTCTTCATGTATTTTCTGCCTACATTTATTATATATCATACTGCTTTTTGTTTTATT
Organism: Dendrophyllia cribrosa; assembly: GCA_024195265.1. NCBI lineage: Eukaryota > Metazoa > Cnidaria > Anthozoa > Scleractinia > Dendrophylliidae > Dendrophyllia > Dendrophyllia cribrosa. The sequence continues at coordinate 4,882,525 of JAJLRJ010000012.1, read as the reverse complement.
TTTTTACACAATAATAATGTTTATTCTCATTTCATGCTGTGTAGCTTTTGCCAAGTGGATCATTGTTCTCATCGTGTTAGCAATTCTCCTTGTTCTTGGGATAATTGTGGGCTTGATTGTTTGCAAACGTCGAAGATCAGAGCATCAAAGGAGGAGATTAGAAGCGGAACAAGATAATGGATTCGGTGGGCTGATAGGCGATGTTCGAATGGTAAGGGCAGAAAAAAATACAATCATACCTGTTTTGTATCTTATCGTTAATTTTGTTCATCTTTCCTTTGTAGTAACTTAAAGACTAGTTGTTAACCTTCGCTGATACTACAGTGGTTCAAATAGAAATCTTAGAATAGCTGTACAGTGGAACCTATTTTTTCATTCCTTCTTTTGAAGACAGTGAGGCTGACATTGATACTGACGATGTGAACTGATGGAATGATCATTCTTGTGAAAAAATTCTCGTGTAGTCACTTGAAGCTATGTCTATCTTAGTTGGTAGACATAGCTTCAAGTGACTTGATGTTTTATGAGAATATCAGAATTTGAGTTTTACGTTTAAGTTCACACAATTAATGGCCGGTTTTAGTGAATTAACCCAGACTGTACAAAGAATCAACATTTATTAGGACTGAGTTTTATTTAAGCACCAGATCTAAATGGTGGAAGTTGTTAATTCAGTATGTGTATATTATTATTATATTTTGTTTTCATTAGGAAGCTGTATCACATTATGAAGATAAAAATGTGAAGGGCCTGAAATTCTCCTACGAAAACAAACCCTTCAGGCCATCTGAAGTTAACTGGAAGGAAATTCCGTACGAGAAACTCACATTGATGAACGAGTTAGGATCGGGAGCTTTTGGAGTGGTGTACAAAGGGGAACTTAAACGAGAAAATGGCGATGTTACGCCTTGTGCAGTAAAATCTTTGAAAGGTGAGAATAAGGGTTTGTTTGGAAGATCCCAGTACTAGTTCATCCAGTTTCCAACTCTCAAAGGGACTATGTGTTACTCAAAAAGCTCAAAAGACATACTAATGTTAGTGGATATCCAAAAATAATGTTCCAGTATTGTTTAATGTTATTCTACTAGTGCTCTAAGAGTAAAACTTAATCCCTTAGGCTGCAGATGGGCAGGGTGGAATTGGCTTGCAACTTGACAAAAATTACCCCCATTTCTTCTTTTGTTTTAACGAGTAAACGGATCAAGATGAGGCCTAAAGCTACTGTATTTGTTTTATTCGGAGCTCTCACCTACCCACGGCATCATCAGGGAATTAAAAAAATATTCTACAGTGCAGGATTATAAAATGAAGTAGTGGCGTGGGTGACATCTGCGACATCGCGCGACAAATCGCGCCCAAATCGCACTAAATTCGCCGCCCGTTTACATATGCGATTTGAAGTTGCAACTAGCGCGCGACAAAAATTGCATCGACAAGTGCGACAAAAATTGCACAAAAAAAATCGCCTATATAAACGGGCCTTAAAACAGATTATGGTCGATTCTCTCTTCGAAAGTTCACTTGCATCTTCGTCTTAGTGTTTTATTAAAATTTCGTTATGACCCAAAAACTTCAAAATCCTCATGACATGGCTGCCGTTTCTACCGCGGTCAAACGTCCGAGGCGTTTTTCGTTTTATTTAGTGGGATTTTATTTAATATTAAATGGAAATATGGGCAAGGATGTTTAAAAAAAATGGTTGATGTTACTATCTTTTAATTTTTCTCAAAATGATGAACTTTTTCCGTTGAAAACTGACCAAAACTCTTTGCGCCTGATCAAACTTATGTTGGCAAATGGCGCCGACAATTCTGCAGTTCACAGTTTTTAAACGCTTAGAACGTTTGGTAAATTGACAGTGTATTGGCAATATATTAAACTTTAAACAGTGAAAATGACAACTTTAACTTTTAAGTACTTTTGCAAATTTCTCCCGTTTGACCGCGGTTAAGCAGCCGTGTGGCCCATGATAGCGGCACGGGTCTTTATGACGGTGTATGACAGACGTTTCTTCTGGAAAAAAATAATTACTTTGGTCTAGTGCTATAACTTCTAAAAGAGCATTATTATTATGCACTTTAACAATTCACCACTATCAATTGTTCTTTGTGACGGTGAAAGAGATAAAATTTAATTTGCAATGGTAACGGGATTAATGAGACTTGTTTTCAAAAGAAAATACTACGTTCTTATTAGATCGTTAACCAGTTGACTCCGAAGCGTTGCCAAACCAAAACTGATGAAAACCTGATCCCAACTTCCACTTTGTTAAATATTGAACAACAAACAGAACAGTAGAAGAGCGCTATTCACTGACTAGAAAACGTCAGACAGGATGAAATTTGTCACTATCGACAATCTATTTTTTTCTTTAATCATAGCATCTGCAACTGATGAAGAAATTCGTGATTTGTACAACGAACTGGAAATTATGACAAACGTGGGCGATCACCCAAACCTCGTCAACTTACTCGGAGCCTGTACACAGGACGGTTTGTAAAACTTCGCCATTATAATTTGTTTCTGCTGTTGCTGCTGTTTTTTAAGCCTCTATTAAGACCCTACATTCCAATAACTACCTCTGTTTTGGAGCACAAAATGTATTACCTTTTTCCCCTTTCATGTTAACCCTCTCCTCTTCATTCACAACCGAAATAATAAACGACAGTTTAACCCATAAATTATTACTTTGAATCCGAGAATTGATTCATGCATAGCATGCACACACTTTAGGGGAAATGCGAAAACAATTGTAATACTGGTTCGGTGAAACTCAGTTTTCCAAATATACCACATTGTCTATTTTGCTATTGACACTATAGAAACACAACCTTTTATTTATGCAGTATTTCTTGTTTTTCTCCTTAGGTCACTTACTTGTTGTTTTAGAGATCGCTGAAAATGGTAACTTGTTAGAGTACTTGAAAAAGTCACGAGAAACTAATCAAAACTCCGAGAATATCAATAGCGATGGGCTGACAGAAGAAATAAAGCTAAGGATTGCCACTGATGTTGCAAAGGGAATGTCTCATTTGGCAAAATGCAGGGTAAATGTTAATTGAAGGACAGGATATTAACAATATTAGTCATCGTCATTGTTTCCATCGACATCGTCACCCGTGCCCTCACTATAATTTCCGTTACCACCACTACAAATGTACCATCATCATCATCATCATCGTCATCGTCATCATCATCATCATCATCATCATCATTCTAGTCGCCATTCTCGTCACTTTCATCATCATTATTATTATCATCACCTTCTTTGTTGCCATCATATTAGTATCAATATCAGCGCTGTCGTTATCACTACTACCGTCGCCGTCATCATCTTTATCACATTTTAGCATCGTCACCACCATCATTCATTATTTTCGTCAACATCATCATCATCGTCATCATCATCATCACCATCATTATCATCATCATCATCATCATCATCATCACCACCATCATCATCATCATTATCATCACCATCGTCATCACCATCATCATCAACATCATCATCCGCTTTCATAATCATAACTGTTCTCATCATCACCAAGACCATCAACAAAATCATCACCATCGTCACCATCACCATCATAAACGTCACTATACTCGTTGCCATCGTCGTCATCATTATCAACCCTATAACCATCCTTATTGTCAACGTCATCATTTTTCAAAACCTCATGCCCCTTGGCTACTCGACCTTTGACGTATTTTACATCAATTTGTTTTTGCGCCATATAATAGCAGTATGATACACATAAGCATTTAGTTTTAGCATTTGACTAGAAATGCATATGATCCAAGACGTTTTTGAAATGTCCCTAGAATATTAATTCACACCGAACTCTAAAAAATGGTGCACATTCAAGTTGTTCATTATGCAAACCGCTGGATATCTTGTATTCGTTTTTAACCATAAAAAAAAACTGCTATTTCCTATTACAGTGCATTCACCGGGATCTTGCGGCACGGAACGTGTTACTCGGAGAAAACTACGTCGCCAAAGTGTCTGATTATGGAATGGCACGTGACGTATACGAGCAGCTGATGTACAAAAAGGAAACACAGGTATATTTTGCTATGTTTAACTTTACAGTCCTCAGAAGAACCAAGCCTTGAATGATGTGATGTGTAATTTTTCAAATGGAAGCTTTTGACACGTGGTACTTTCGATCCTATAAGACTATGAATATGTGGATGAAGCCCTCAAATGTTCCGATTCAAACGAAAGTCATTATGCGGTATAAGGTAGTTAAGTGTGGCCATTCAAAGAAAAGGGGCATCATCGCGGTGATTTGGTTTCATTTGTATTGCTGTATTAACAGATATCGAAACATAATGGTATTTTAGTTTGACCATGAGTGTGTCTATCCATAAACGGAATGGGTCCGACAGTTTGCAACTTGAAAAAAAAATAGTCTAATATCGTTGTTGATGTTGTTGTTTTCATTTTACTTTTCACATTTCCTTTCTAAAATGGGCTACAAAAGACTAAGAGTTGCCAAGTCCTCCTTAAAATTGTTGATAACTTTCTGTAGCATCGTTTTTACAACAACAACAGAAAAAAAAAAAACAGTCAAAATCCCTCTTATAAAACTGCCCCTTCTAAAAGTATGCTGTACAAGACGGTCCTATTGCTCCGAAAAAAATCTCCAAGCTTGACCACTCAAAAAAAAAAGCTTTTGAGAGGTGCTTGCATCTGCACTTGCTCGAAGTGATTCTTACTCGGGTGTTCAACAATCAAACAAACAAATAAGCATGTACATGTTATCTTTCAGGGAAAACTTCCAGTTAAATGGATGGCCATCGAGTCATTAGAGACGTACATTTTTACGGTGGAATCAGACGTGTAAGTAACTGCAGAGTGTTATCGTCCCTCAGTAGATGACGATTTATCATCGTATATTAGGTCAAGCGGTACAGATCGAATAAAACACAGTCAAAACACCTGTTAGGCGGCCAGCGTCGCTCTAAACTACATGTAGATATAATTGGCAACAATAAAAGCTCTTAAAATGATAAGAAGTTTTTGATTTTTGATAACTAGCGGTTTTCAAGAATGGATCTTGGAGCTCTTATAAAGATACAAAATAGACCTAAAAATGGTCAAGCACTGGGTAACTGCTGAATTAGTCACATCCTTAAAATACGTCAATGTTGTGAATGGTCCAAAATGAAAAAGTTTCTTTCGTATTTGCACTGTTTTTGACAGTATGTCTCTTTTTTAAACAGTTAGTTATATTATTAGTTAAACTGGTCGAAGATGAAGACACTTAATATTTTGGTTTCCTGAGAAGGCGGGAGTTTACTATACAGTTGAACTGTGTTTTCAAACTAACGTGCAAATGGACATTTTGTGTGTGTAAAGTGGAAACCTCTTCCTGGGTTACCGGCCTACGTTGCTGGTAAAACGTTTGCGAAAATGGCATTAAATGATTATCGTCCAATATGTTTTCGAATACAGACCGAACAAGCTACAATGTCGGTCAAATTTGTTGGAAAGGTATACTCTTTTTTACCCTTCTCTATCTTTCAATGTTGATGTTTAAGATGACAGAGTGAAAAAAAGATGATATGCGAACTTAACATTGAGAGGAAATGTCCTGCACGTGCTTTACATTTCTACATTTCTAAACTGACAAATCTGGACTTTTCGTGATGTGTTTCAACTAAATATGAATTGCATTGTAGTTAAATAATATAGTTTAATAACATGTTTGTTTTAATATTATACGCAGGTGGTCGTTCGGAGTTCTTTTGTGGGAAATAGAGTCTGCAGGTGCATTTCCTTTATTCTTTTATTAAGTGTAAATAAAACTTTTCCTTGAGAACAAATTATTTTGTCTTTTTTCTGAGTAGTACTTAGTGCTAGTCAGTACTAGTTAGTAGTACTCACTAGTACTTCTTTTAAATCTGGTACCCCATCCCCCGAATCGATTTGATAGGTTACTTATTGTGGCATTTTTAGTACCCTTGCCTGGCCCATACCTTGTTCTTTAATTGGGTATTTATCTCCAGTTAAATAAAGCGGAAATAAGCCCTTGTTCGCAACTATATATACTATACTCCAACATATTATATGTCAATTATTGTCGCTCAGAAAACAAGGCTCAGACAAAATAGCATTTTGGATAGCCCTGTATGGCACGGAAGAGAACCGGAATGATGTTAATTGGTAATCAATTAACGTGTTAAACGTGTATTAAGTTTCAAATGAAACATTGCACCGTTAATGTTTTTTATTTTTTAATTAGGGTTCAAGCCGTACGCTGGAATGAATACCACAGAACTGATGACGGAGTTGAGGAAAGGATACCGACTGGAAAAGCCCGCTGGATGTTCGGATGCAATGTAAGATTCATTTTTTTTAATTGTGCTTCTTCCCAGTTATTTCTCTCTACTTCATGAGGGGGGGATTATAAATGGGGTATTTTTATTCCAATGATGATAAGAAATTCGTATTTTATTTATGATTATTATGATATGAGAGGGCACATTTCGCAAAAGCCATGGAGTGGAAGTGAAATTGTGAAGATAGACGACGTCGCTGAAGGGGACGAGGGTGCATATTTAAAAGTTAACCCAGATGCTCAAATGAGCTAGCGTTGGAATAAAAGAGAGCTAAATAACCGTTAACAACAAGTACTTAAAAAAGGATAAGGAAACTTCCTAGACATTTAGAGATAGGGTGTAAGGCATATGCAGTGAGTTCTAGCAGAGACATCGGATAACCCAGACATTTTCCTGCGTTTTAACAAATGAAAATAGGCTTTTGTTAAGAGGCCAAGGTACTTGGAGCACAGAAGAGTCTCTGATCCTATAATTAGAGTTTTTACGATCCATGTTGATAAACTTGAAACAAATTGGCCCAATTTTTTCAAGTAACAATCCATTTCCATCATGGCCATCTACAGCCTAAAACTTTTATTTTTACTCTTAGGGTAGTGGTAGAATAAACTTACACAAAACTGGACCGTCATTTTTGGGTTTTTACTGACATAAATGATTATGGTTTTGGGCTTTTTTAAAGTAACACTAAAAAATGTGACAAAGCCCCTTTAACAGAAATAAAAACTGCAGCATATGTTAGTTCAGACAGTAAGGGCGATAGGAAACATTTTTGTTGGGGTAACCCAAATTAGTATGGGTTTACCCAGGCTATAAGGTCTTTTGACACTTAAATAAAGTTTCTATCTATCTATCTATCTAACCTACAATGCGGGTCATAAGTGTTTGGACACTTACAAAAGTATGCTCTCCCGAGCAAACTGTTCACTTGCCAAAATGCTAGTGAAATAATATATCCCCTCTCCTCTCCAAGCAAACTGTTGCGAGACACTTACCAAAATGCTAGTAAAATAATATATCACCTATCCCCCTACCCCCAATCAATGTTGACTTATGACGATCGAACGCTCATTTCTACACAAAGAGTATTTCACCTACATTTCTCAACATTGTTTGGACTTTGGAGGGGGGGGGGGGGGGGGGGGGGGGGGGTGTTAGTACTGCAATATAATTTAGTGATTTCTTAGGCAGCTTTTACAAGTGTCCCAGCACCATTGTAGGGACTCTCTTGACTCATTTAATTGCTGTGATTATGACATTTTAGGTATCAAATTATGACAGATTGCTGGAAAGCAAATCCAAAAGCCAGGCCAACTTTTGACGAACTGGTTGCTCGACTGGAAAACATGGCTGTCGCTTCCTAACCGCTCTGGTCAAGTGTTAGCATTACTTAATAGATAGGCTCTCGATGGGAATGTAAATTTTACTGTTGACGATAGAAAAAGTAGACATCCAACTCATTTTTGGGTTGACAATTAATTTTGATCTGTCCATTGGACGCTAAACACTTAGTCAGAGTCGTTCTCTTGTTACCGGTTCCACTCGCTCGAGCTCGCGCTCCGCGCTCCAAAGCTCGACATGTGGGAAAGTCTAGCTAAGCACTCAGCTTTTAAACATCCAACATTATTGCCTGTTGGTTAGATCTAAGCTGAAAGCCTTGATAAACTACAGTAAGGTTGCAAAAGCAATCAAAAGAATTCCAGCCATGTTAACGACAAATGGCAATCAATGACGCTAATGTTAACCCAAAGGATTGAGGTGGTGGTGGGTGCTTAACTAACAAGTCTAGTAAGTATCTAAGGAAAAATGATAAGTATAAATAAATCATCTTGGACACAATAATAAAATCATATCTTAAAAATTTTACCCTTTTTCTGGATGTTGACCTTGCGCCTGTTAAAATGAGTTAGAACAGGATAGAACGCTTAAAGCGATGACCGCGCGGTCGAACTCCATACAAACCTTTATACGAAATTGCTCGCTTCAAGGTCAAAATGACGGTACGTTTTTTAAGTTATTAAAATATTTTAACGTTCCAAGATAGAATAATAACCATAGTACTGGAATCCGAGTGTGGATTTCAGTAAAGTAACTCAGAAATGCGCGAAATTTTGATTTTCCTTTCAAAAAAATGACCTTTTTGCTATGACTTTAGGGTGAAATTGGGAGTCTGGTGACGAGTGAAAATACTATATAGGCAAATGTCACCCAATTTTTTGCCATGTTGGTGGAAAACTCGCAAGTGCCTGTTAAGTGGACGAAAGATGTTAGATCAAGCTCATCAGTTTACCGACTATATTAAAATGTTATAAACTAATTTCGATTTTGAGACGGCAATCCTGCATTATACCGTATTATACGGAATGCAGCTATATTTTCTCCCAACGCTACCATCATAATGCAATATTGCAAATACAAAATCACATTTTTCAATTAGATGTATAAAGTACCCTATAATAATCACACCACTCTTAAAGAAAGTTAACCAAAACAAATCGTTATTATAAAATATGAAATATATTATAACTAGTTAGTTCACTGGTGTTTTGTGTTGTGCGCGGCGCGATTTGAGCTTGAATTTGTCACATAACCTTTAATTTTAAATTATCTTATTATATGGCTGAAAAAAGAAACTCTGTTCTGATTAGCCGAAAGCCAAAATTATTTTTAATTTTATGTATTGGAAATCTAGAGCCATTAGCTGGGTTTTACGAATGTCACCGTTAATGTCACCCGATGGTCTTCTGTGAACCTCCAACAGACAAAACGTCACATAGTCAGTTTAAAGATTTTGTCTTTCGAAGACTTGTACATGCTTTCCGCGAAAAAAAAGCGGTTAAATATTTCTCAGTATGAATACTACTTCCTTTTTTCAGTCATTGCTAATTACATAATTAATATAACAGCTTTTTGAAGTTTCTGTAAATTGCACTAATTAATCCATGTAAAAGCTTGTACAACGCTTTAAGAATTTCCAAATGTCACTTTTTTAGTGTTGTAAAATCATTAAGAGCTCTCGCATTATGTTTCATATTGAGTAATCAAACATGTATGTTTTTTTATTAGTGCAATAATTATTATGAATGGAATATTTTTGTAAATACCATAAGAAGAAAGATTTCACATAAAAATGTCACTTTTTTAGTGTTGTAAAATCATTAAGCGCTCTCGCATTATGTTTCATATTGAGTAATCAAACATGTATGTTTTTTTATTAGTGCAATAATTATTATGAATGGAATATTTTTGTAAATACCATAGGAAGAAAGATTTGACATAAAAAAAATAAATATTATATTAAAAAGTTTAGTTTATAGTCTTTCTTCTGAAAACTCTTCACAAGCGACTAGCCAAACTCTAGCTCTCTCGACCTTTCAGCGAATGTCTAAAGTTCAAAAAATTCAAAATGTTTGAGCTACATTCTAGATCCGTGATCTCTTCTCTTTCTTTACGCATGTCCGTATTCAATCAGCTTGACCGAAATATTTTTTTTTTTGATCAAACAAGACATGATTTACTCCTTGGACAAATAAATCACCAAAGCAGTGATATTTACAAAAACTATAAAACTATAAAAAAGCTGGTGTGAATTCGCGTGTTATGCACTTGTTAAAAACCGTAGCGTGCCTCTACACAAAAGATGACGGTTACAATGAAGAATTCATTTCCAGACGACTGCTCTGAAAACTGTAAACAAACAATAGAAATATTTGCTTCACAAATATTTTTTGAATAACTTCGCTTTTGCCTTATTGTAATATATAATACAAATATAAATTGTGATCTGTTAAGAGAATCTAGAGATCACGAGATTTTCAAAGAACGAATTTTTGGAATTAAAAGCCTATACCCAAGACGTTTAGACGTTTCTGGAGTATGAATTAACTTTTTGTGTGGATGAGCTGTTTTGTTGCAGGTGAATTGAAGTGTGAAATGAACTGAACAAAATTTCGTGTGCCTAATTATTATTCAACAAATTGAATACATAGTTTGGTTGGTTGGATAACAACAGCGATTATTATCATTCTTTCAATATCGAACATTCTTCACAGCGGCTTTCTATGTTTCCTAACACATTTCTCTGAGAGGTAAAACCATCTCGCTTGCCCCATGATGGCCTCGCGGATACATACAAAAAGTCCCATGTTGACTTTTATCATAATGTTTAGTTTTTGTTACGAGGCTGTTATGTCATGCAGTTGTAATGCTGGTAAGTTGACATTTATTTGTTATTCAAATAACTTATAACAACTTATTTGGCTTTCTCAAGTCACACGATCAATGTTGTATCGTTGAACTTCCCTAAGCAATCTTCTTTAGTAAGTGACTAACTATTGTCTGTTATACCAAATTTATCATTTTTTTAGTCAATCAGTTACATGTGAACTGACCAATCGTAAGCAGCCACTTTTTCTAGGTGACCATCTATCCTGTTATTTTAGGTGGTCGACGCTCCTAGGTTAAGCAATTTTGTTTAATCTACATGTAGTTCACAATTTCTAACTCTTTAATCCTCTAATGCAAATATAACCTTTGATCTGGTGAACGAAATCATACAGGATGTAAGCTCTTTAGCAGTACCTTTCTGTGGTATGGATTACTTTTTAGTCATTTAGTAAAACGAAACTTGCCATTTTCGTGAATTTTGATTCATGGCCTTTTGGGAGAAAGGGATAAAGAAATATTAACTGTATGGCTTTTAACGCCTGAGTGGGTACACGAATTTCCAAGTGGAAATGAAATTGATAGTTTACAAATACTATAAGTACAAATGGTTACTATCGCTAAATATGTATATTTGATTGGCAACTTCACAATCGTAAAAAAAGGCCTAACATTACGTTTTAGACCAACAGGACTACCACGTACAAGAAGTAATCACAAACGTATATTGATTAATGAATCTTCGTGGTTGGCCTAGTTGTGAATTTAAATTGGAGGCGTGCAGTGCAGTGTGACTTGACTACTTCAAGTAGTCAAGTCACACTGCAGTTTTTGTTTTATTTCTCAGCAACAAATATGGCGAATACTAGACATTAATATATATTTAGAAATAGACTAGTTTCAAGAGACTTAGGAATAAAAAAAAATAGATAAGCAAATTCCTAGAAGTGTGTTGCTTATTCCGTAATTTATCACGCAATCAAAGCCAGTATAGCTGGACACGCGATTACATGTAAATCTGTCAAATTTCTAACATAAACACACAAATAGGTCAAGTTTATTAGTTTCTATGACTACAATGCGGTTGCTTCTCTAGTTTAGGCTCAGGAAAAAAAAATATAATATAAAAAAATTTAGATCGCCGGTCAAGATACCTTCAAACCACAGTTTTCCTCTGGTTGCCGATGATGTTCTTTGTGTACTATATAGTTCGCAATGTCTACTTAAGTATATTTTCAGTTTTATTTACTTGCCATAAATGCCAATCACACATGTAAGTCAAGAAGTGCGTACATGTACCAAATTATATGTCCTCGTCGTAAACTCCGCTAATATTCTTAATAAAACTCTGCGATTTACATGTACGAGATGCGAAAAAGAAGCTCTTGTAATCGACCATCACTCAGAGAAGTACATAAGGTTGACATTCCCCTGTCTAAACACAACAGTTACACCGTTAGCTGCTATTATCAGACACATTTTCAGTACGTAACCCTTTATGCATCTGATGTTGCGAACTCCCGTGGACGACCAACCACTGTATTTTTTTAGTTAATGGTCACGTACGAGAATTCACTTTCAAACGAAACCAGCTTTAGATTCAACATCTATTTATTTCAATGTATATTTATTTTTATTATTACTTTCTTCGGTAGCGTCTTTGCACGAGCTAGGTATTGAGGATGGCCATATTCCGGATCAATCAATCACTGCTTCTTCAAGATTAGACAGCAACCATGGAGCCGGTCGTGGGAGGCTAAACCAGGGACCGACTGGTTCCCAGGGAACTGCCTGGTGCGCCGGGGAAACCAACACTGATCAGTATCTACAGATAGATCTTAGTGAGTATAGAGTGAAACCCGATTATTACACCTACGTACATGTATATTTATTTGCCTTACCCTTTTACATCATGTATAGCACAGCTTTGAAAAAAGAAGTTAAAATATGTAAGTCTAGGAAATATTTAGAGAGCAAAATAACTGGCTGCTGATTGATTGATGGATGGATGGAGCAGGTTGAAGGGTGCCTTCTTTTTTTGGTTTGCTAATACTCTGTCACTATTCCCTGGATGACTGGTTGACAGAGCAGGTTGGCTGACCAAGTTGATTGATTAACTAACTGACTGACTGACTGACTGAATAAAATAATGAATGAATGAATGAATGAATGAATGAATGAATGAATGAATGAATGAATGAATGAATGATAGAATGAATGAATGAGGGAGGGAGGGACAGACGGACGGACAGACAGACAGACGAAGACGAGGTTTCATTTGAATGGTCACACCCGGGTCACACCATATGATTTCGTCGACAGACTCAAAAGTTAGAACTACATGTACACTACATGTCTCCATAACTGACTCTGGAGGTAAAAGGGTCAATAAAACAATCCCAGACAAAAGGTATAGTATGGCGAGCCGGATAAGTAGTTGCAACTTGAATGAACTGGTTTGATAAATAAAATGAGGAACGTCTATTTCTTTCAGTTTATAATTCGCGAGTGACACACGTTGCTACGCAAGGAATGAACGACCCTCCTAAGGTAGTAAACGGAAGCAACGTCACTAGCTGGGTAAAGGAGTATTCTCTGGAATATAGTTCCGACGGCGAAACGTACAATGGCTACTATTTCGAGAAAGATTTAAAGGTGAGAATATATTTATTTTGACATGGTCACAGAACATTTAGGATTCAGTTCATTGGTAGCTCGATTGACCGATTGGTTATTTGATTCATTGATTGACTGGCTGATTGACTGTATGATTGAATTGAATGATTGGCTTGTTGGTTGAGTAGTTGGTTGATTGGTCCATTCACTGATGGATTTGTAGATGGTGAGTGAATGGATAAATACATGATGTATTGATTGATACTGATGGATCGATTGATCCATTCACTTAATTAAAGTTAAGGTGCATTGTAAAACTATTTAGTTTATACTTTTTCTAGTTATACACAGCCTGTCTTAATCTTCCCCATACATCGTCTTCTTCGATCGCTCAAAAATCCCTTTGCTCCAACACGGAGTTAAAAACGTATTCCATAAAGATTTATTAATTCTTCAAAATGAATCATGCTATCTTTTATATTCAGATATTCGAAGGTAACAAAGACGGTGGTTCCATATCATGCTGTGAGCTCCCATATCCTTTAGTGATTCGCTATCTACGATTCAGACCTGTCTCTTGGGATGACAAGATCTGTTTAAGGGTTGGAGTCTACGGTATTGGAAATGTCACCGGTATGAACTATGTAATTCAGTTATTTGTTGTAATAGACCTCTTTAGCTTGTATGTTTTGTTTCCCCAATGTAGATCATGTGATGTTACCCTAGATAACTGTTTCTTTTTAATTTTGTTTTCTTCATGTGGAGCCACGGTGGTCTAGTGGTTAGTGCGTCGGGCTTTCAACCTGAAGGTCGATGGTTCGAAGCCTGGTCTCTGCCGTCGTGTTGTTTCCTTAGACAAGAAACTTTACTCCACACTGTCTCTCTCCACCCAGGTGTATAAATGGGTACCGGCGACAAAAAATGCTGGGGGTAACCCTGCGATGGACTAGCATCCCATCCAGGGGGGAGTAGCAATATTCCTAGTCGCTTCATGCTACAGAAACCGGGTTTAAGCTCCGGCCGTTGTGAGCCTTCTGGCTCGTGTGCGCGACTTTACTTTACTTTACTTTACTTTCTTCACGTGCATATTTATGCATATGTTAAGAAAAGACAAAGGACAAATTCTCTTGAGAACATCACATGACCTAGACAACCTACATTGGGAAAACAAAACAAACAAGCTAAAGAGGTCTATTGCCTTAAGAGTGTGGTCATTCTTTGATCATACGGGAGGGGGGGGGGGGGGGGAGGGGTTGGATGCCATCACAGGCTATCTATTAAGTAATGATCCGCATAAGAAGGATAGCGTTGAACGGCAATGGAATGTCAAACACGATGGAATGTCAAGATTTTTCATTGTTACAACTAGTGATCTCATTGGCCTAGACTCAAAAACCGCTAAAATGTTAAGGTTCAAGGTGCATTTGGTCTAATTTTTTTAAGGTTTCAAAAGAAATTGTATTTGGGGAACTTCATCAAAGAAGCAAAATTATTAGCTGTTGTCTTCTGTTATTCTGATTGGTTAAGCACGAACATTTCCTAAAATTTATTTGACGCAAATGGATTTTCTTTATTTTTATAATGAAATATAATTATTAACCATCAGCTCCTCCTCTATTCTTGAAATCAAAGATATATATTCTATGTTGGAAAGAGCTAATGCCGCAGAACAATGAAGTTTGCTATCGTTCTTATGTGGAACAATACTTAAATGTGAAATACTTTCGAAATATTGTAACACCGTAAGAAAAACCCAAGGAAGGGGGGGCGGGGGGGGGGGGGGGGGGGGGGGGGAGTGCATTTGTACCACGGTGGAGGTATAAGTTTGCGTGTACGTCCGAGGGTTAAGACTAATTTATTAGTATATCTTATATGCTCTATTATGGATTTCTGTTATTGATGTTGTTATTGTTGCTGCTGCTGTCGTCGCTGTTGTTATTATTTTCTAAGAGAAGATGGCTTGTTTACTGTCTTTCGATATTTACTAATTATCTTTAATTTTATCTTTTTTCCCCTTTTAGCCCACACCGTGACTACGTTAGATGAAATAGCTGTTCGACATTACTGGTGGTGTAAGTCCATTGCTGTATATATTTTCTGTATATTTTCTTTTTGGCACAGAAAGACAATAGTACAGAATCGTTTCATTTAACTGCTATTTTTGTGCATCCAAATTCACAGAATGGGTTTACACGTACAATGTTAATATTATGTTAATATTCGAATAACGCAATCCTAATTTCGTGTTGGTTGTCTTGTGGTTTATATGCAGTAAAATTTGAGATTTTTTGGTGGCTGGTCTTTCAAATGGCCGCCCCTATTGTTTTCTTTCAGGGGCTCATTTCCGACGGAAATTCCTTCGAACGCGTCTCCATAATCTGTGATTACTGCTAGTTTAAGATTTAGTTATAAAAGTTATTATTATTTACACAAGAAATGCTACAAAATTGGCACCAATTCTGTCTCCTACCAAGTTCAAAACCTATAAAAAGTTTTATCATTTTCTTAATTTAAATAAATAATGTCCCCTGGTCAGTGTTGAATGCAACTAACGTAGCTGGGAAATAGCATAACAGTCTCATGTTTCGTTTTCTTATTGTCGAGTTATAAATTTACATTCCGAGAGCGGAAAGTGGACGCCTTTGAACCTACGTTCATTCATTTGTTTAATATGGAAATTTAACGTGGTGAGAAAAAAAATAATTACATTTTTGTTTGGAACTACGGATTACTCTTTTGAAGTGATATGCTTAACAGTATACGAAACCAGCGGATGAACGGATTCAAATTGGTCGATAGTTCGTGTATATTAACCCTATTCGGCTGGGGGGGGGACAAAGTGCCCGCGCTAACTTTCAACATTCATAACTTCTTTAATATGTATTCAAACGCCATCAAACTTTGTGGCTTTTCCTAAAATTTATCTGGCAACAATTTCATATGAAAATGTTTTGATCACGTGACTTGACGTTTCCACGGCAACAAGATGTTGACAGCCATGTTTTTTGAAATTTGCATTTTTATACCTTTGAATGAAGAAAAACAATGTTTATTGGTATAACTTGTATTCATTACGTCATTTAGTGTTTATTTATTGGTTTTTATTAATTTTGCGTCAATTTGGACGGTTTTTAAGAGGTTTTAAAAAATTTCAGAAATCCAAGATGGCGGATCCAAGATGGCAGCCGTATAACTAATTACCTAATAACTACGTCATATGACGTCATCGTTCCATTGTGCGGACCGCAAAGGAGACAGTTTTGGACATACTATGTACCCTCTTGGTTTCATTGTCATAGCCAGAATAGGGTTTATAACCAACGAACTGCATGCGTCTGCTTATAGGGAAAAGAGGTCATTAGACTGTATTGTGCGTGCTATTATTTCTTATATAATTAACAACTATTCACCGAAGTGGAGATGGGTAGTGGTGGATAAATATCCACCACTACCCACCTACACTGAGGTGAATAGTTGTTTTAGTATATACTGAAACAGTGAGATAATATAACAAAAATGATGCTTTTTAACTCATTTATTCCTGGCAAACGATTGCAATTTTCGCGCGCAAATTGCTGGGAGGTGAATAGCACTTGCTATTCCGAGTTTCAGTGGCCAATCAGAGCGCGCCAACAATGCTATCCACTGTTTCAGTATATACTAACAAAGGTTATTT